>CAUYLG010044057.1:0-30431 GCA_963573385.1 Cacajao melanocephalus | reverse complement strand
ATGGAGTCCTTTCCCCATTGCTTATTTTTGTCAGGTTTGTCAAAGATCAGATGGTTGTAGATGTGTGGTGTTGCTTCTGAGGCCTCTGTTCTGTTCCATTGGTCTATGTCTCTGTTTTGGTAACAGTACCATGCTGTTTTGATTACTGTAGCCTTGTAGTATAGTTTGAGGTCAGGTAGCGTGATGCCTCTGGCTTTGTTCTTTTTGCTTAGGATTGTCTTGGCTATGTGGGCTCTCTTTTGGTTCCATGAGGTTTAAACTGTTTTCTTCCAGTTCTGTGAAGAAGGTCATTGGTAGCTTGATGGGGATAGTGTTGAATCTATAAATTACTTTGGACAGTATGGCCATTTTCATGATATGGATTCTTCCTAACCATGAGCATGGAATGTTTTTCTATCTGTTTGTGTCCTCTCTTATTTCCCTGAGCAGTGGTTTGTAGTTCTCCTTGAAGAGGTCCTTTACATCCTTTGTTAGTTGTATTCCTAGGTATTTTATTCTCTTTGTGGCAATTGTGAATGGCAGCTCACTCTTGATTTGGTTCTCTGTTTGTCTGTTATTGTTATATAGGAATGTTTGTGATTTCTGCACATTGATTTTTATATCCTAAGACTTTGCTGAAGTTGCTTATCAGTTTGAGAAGATTTGGGGCTGAGATGATGGGGTTTTCTAAATATACAATCATGTCAACTGCAAATAGAGACAGTTTGACTTCTTCCTTTCCTAATTGAATACCCTTTATTTCTTTTTCTTTCCTGATTGCTCTGGCTAGAACTTCCAATACTATATTAAATAGGAGTGGTGGGAGAGGGCATCCTTGTCTAGTGCCTGATTTCAAAGGGAATTCTTCCAGCTTTTGCCTGTTCAGTACAATATTGGCTGTAGGTTTTCTGATGCTACAATTATTTCTTTTATAATTTGCTTGAAAAACCTCCTGTAGCCAATCAATAAAATTAAGTTTTCTAACAACAAGTTTTTTAGTTTTTATTTATCTGAGAATATTTTTATTTCCCCTTCATCCTTGAAGGATAGTTTTGTGAAGTTTTGGGTTACTAATAACTGTAATCTCAGCACTTTGGGAGGCTGAGGCAGGAGGACTGCTTGAGGCCAGGAGTTGAAGATAAACCTTGGCACCATAGTGAGACTCTGTCTCTACAAATAAAAAAATTAGCCAGGCATGGTGGTACACACCTGTAGTCCTAGCTGCTTGGAAGGCTGAGGCAGGAGAATCACAGGAGCCTAAGAGTTTAAGGCTTCAAGTGAGCCAAGATTGTGCCACTGCACTCCAGCTTGGGTGACAGAGTAAAACTCTGTCTCTCAAAATAAAATAAAATAATAAAATTTGTGGTTAATGGTTCGTTCCTTTCATACTTGAAGAATACTGTGCCATTTTTCTCCTGGCTTCTTTGGTCTTGGACAAGAAGTCTGTTGTCAAATCTGCTATTGAATTGGTATCATTTTTGGCCATTTTTTCTTTGTCTTTAATTTCCAGATGTTTAACTATGACATGTCTTGGCATGGATTTCTTTGGGCTTATCCTGTTTGGAGTTTACTCAGATTATTGGATCTGAATATTTGTACATTGCACCAACTTTGGGAAGGTTTCAGCTTTATTTTGTCACTTTCTTTCTGTCCCATTTTCCTTCTCTCTTTGGTGGACTCTCATAATACTAACGCTGGATGTTTTCTCATTGTCTCACAGATCCCCTTGGCTCTGTTTTTTTGTGTGTTTTTTTTTGGTCTATTTTCTCTCTGTTGTTTAGAGTGACTGAATTTTATTGTTCTGACCTCAAGTTCACTGATATTATCCTGTCATCTCCACTTCACTATTGAACCTATTTGCTGAGGTTTAAAAATGTTCTATTCTTGTATTTTTCAGTTCTGAAAGTTCCACTTGGAATTTTTTTACAATTCCTACTTATATTCTGAGATTGTCTATTTGTTCATTCATTTCAAGAGAATTTGTAATTGACTTTTGAAGCATTTTTATGACAGCATCTTTAACATCCTTGTCAGATAATTCCAACATACGATTCATCTCAGTGTTGGCATTGATTGTCAATTCTCACTCAAATTGTGGCTTTCTTGGCTCTTTGTGTGATGGGTAAGTTTTTTACTGGATCCTAGGCATTTTCTATTGTGTGAGAAGATTCTGGGTGCTATTTGAAATACTTTATTTTACTTGGTAGTTGCCCTGCTTAAATTTAGCATGTGGGATTTTGTGGGTTTCTGCTCCAATGGCAGTTTGATTTTCAGAACCTTTTGGTATTATTCTGGTCTTCTTTGTTAATCTGGTGCCATTCTGGCTCGCTCCTACTGGTCCCTGCTGGTGCTGCCTGAAGAGACAGGAGGGGTTTCCCTCTGTCAGGCTTCCAGGTGTCTCTTGGCGCCTCCCCTGCTGTCCTCCAGGTGTTCCTGTGTCTCTGGGTGGGGTAGGAGAGCCCTTGTCCCACAGAGACTAAGAGTCTTCTGGAATGGGCCACTGGTTCTAGCTGGGCCTCTCTTGCCTATTCTTCCCACACACTCTGATGTGTCTCTGCAGGAGGGGAGAGCCTCAGGCCTGCAGAGACAATGAGGCTTCCCAGATGGACCACTGGTAGCTGTATCCCTTTAGCAAGCTCTGCCCACCTATCCAAGTATATACATCCTCCTCTGGTGTACTTCTTATATGTATGGGGACTGTTACAGACAAACTTCACTTTCACTTGGGTACAATTATGTATCTGGTGGGTCTTCCCAGCTATTTTTGTCAAGATGAGCTGTCAGAGTGGCAGGATTAAGAGTTCAGCTGTCTTTTTGTGGGATCGTTTTTTTTCAATTTGTTCGTAGACAGAGCTCTTGAGGGTAGGAGGTTGATAGGGTACTGAGTAGCCCACCTAGTGCCACCTCCTTCAGTCTCGTCAATGCTGAGTGGAGTGGAGCCTCAGTCCTCCACTGGGCCCTGCTGACATTATGGAGAGGACCTCAATAGGGGCTAGTCCTGTTTCACACTTTCTCCTTTGGTCTCATGCTGTAGCACGAGTGTGAAAGTGAGGCTCCCTATCAAGCCTCACTAACACTAGGGATGGGGGAAAGCGGAGTGTGGCCTTTCCCCACCTTGCTTCCTTTTTCATGTTCACTGATGCTGGCTGTTTGTAGAGGCTCAGCTCCATGCTGAGTCCTGCTGACACGAGGACTGTGGCGAAGCACAACAGTGATTAGACTGGCCTCACATTGCCCGGTTAGGCTGTGGTGCTGCCTGATAGGAGTAGAGGGTCAGCTTGACACTGGGTGCCATGGACACTACCCTGGTGGGGGACTCAGCGCTGCTGCTCCTGTCCACACAGGGATGAGAGATCAGCTTCCCACTGAGTCCTTCTGATATTACCCTATCAGAGAATGTAAGCACCACCTGCTTCCAGAACGAGAATAAGATTTCCACTAAGTCTCACTGACAGAGCCTCAGCAGGGAAATCAGAACATTGCTCCCTGCTTCCACCATGTAGGGATGGAAGTCCAGCTCCCTGGTCAGCTCTACCATTCCACAAGGCAGGGAGATCAGAGCACAGTCACTTGCTTCCATGAGGCAAGAGAGTGGGTGAAAGATTAGCTCCCTGTTTGGCACCACTGAAGTCCCAGGGGAGGGGATGCAGTTTTTCCATGGTATATGACTGGAGCAGAACAGGTACTGCCAAAAAACGTTTTCTGTTGTTAAGCTGTGCTCTTTTCAGTCATTTGGCTGGGGCTTTCCTGGAGCATTCTTTTTTGTCAGTGCTTGCTGGAGATCCCAGGTTGAAGAAGCTTCTGCAGTGCCCTGTCTGGGATATGTGAGTAGAAATAAACTCCCAAGGACTCATTGTCAAGGGACCTCAGAACTTGAAGAATGACATGACAATGAAGTTTTTGTTTTTGTTTTTTCCCACTTTAAGTTCCGGGATACATGTACAGAACATGCAGGTTTGTTACACAGGTAAATGTATGCCATGGTGGTTTGCTGTACCTATCAACCTGTCACCTAGGTATTAAGCCCCACATGCATTAGCTATTTGTCCTGATGCCCTCCCTCCCTTTGCCCCCTGCCCCCAACAGGCCCCAGTATGTGTTGTTCTCCTCCCTATGTTTATGTGTTCTCATTGTTCAGCTCCTATTTATAAGTAAGAACATAAGGTGTTTGGTTTTCTGTTCCTGTGTTAGTTTGCTGAGGATGATGGCTTCCAGCTTCATCCATGTCCCTGCAAAGGATGTGAACTCATTTCTTTTTATGGCTACAGAGTATTCCATGATGTATATGTGTCACATTTTCTTTATCCAGTCTATCACTGATGGGCATTTGGGTTGGTTCCATGTCTTTGCTATTGTGAATAGTGCTGCACTGAACATATGTGTGCCTGTGTCTTTATATTAGAATGATTTCTATTCCTTTGGGTATATACCCAGTAATGGGATTTCTGGGTCAAATGGTATTTCTGGTTCCAGATTCTTGAGGAATCGCCACACTGACTTCCACAATGGTTGAAGAATGACAGGACAATGAGTCCTTTGTCCTCTTTTGGAGTTATAACCAGGGCTTTCTGGTTTTGAGATGAAGGACTTACAAGGGATGGCAGTACTCTATCTTTGCTGGAACTGGAAGTCTCTCCTGTAATTTTTCTTATAATTTGCAATAAGAATTTTTTTTTACATATTTACCTATGCAGTTAGCATCATCTTTACCTATGCTTCTTATTCCTTAGCACAGATTCATATTTCCATCTGGTAAGATCTTCCTTCTGTCTAAAGTACTCCCTTCAATATTTCTGTTACTGCAGGTTGGTTGGTGACTAATTCTTTTAGCTTTTGCATATTTTTTTTTTTTTTTTTATGAGACAGGGTCTCACTCGGTCAACCAGACTGCAGTGTAGTGGTGCGATCTCGGCTCACTGTAGCCTTGGCCTCTTGGGCTCAAGTGATCCTCCTGCTTCAGCCCCACAAAGTAGCTGGAACTACAGTTGAAACCAGTATGCCCAGCTAATTTTTATGTATTTTTTTGTAGAGGTGGGGTCTTGCCATGTTGCCCAGGCTGGTCTTGTAGTCTTGAGCTCGAGCCATCTGCCCACCTCAACCTCAGTGCTGGAATTACCGGTGTGAACCACTGCACCTGGCTGTTTTTGTATATGTTAAAAAGCCTATTTTACTTTCCTCTTTGAGACGTATTTTCACTGTGCACAGACACCCTGTGGACAGTCTCTCAGTACTTTAAACGTGTTTCTCCACTGTCTTGTCACTTGCATTATTTCTGATGAGACACCTGCTGTCATCTTTATCATTGTTCTTCTGTGCACAGCGTGTCTTCTTTCTGCTATTTTAAGATGTTCTCTTTGTCACTGCTTCTGGAAAGTCTGACTCTGCCTTGGTCTGGTTTTCTTCATGTTTCTTGCGCATTGGATTCATTGAGGCTCTTTTGGATCTGTGGGTTTACAGTTGTAATCCAATTTGGAAAATTTTTGGCCACTGCTGCTTCAGTTATGTGTTTATTAGGCTGCTTGGATTTTTCCATGACTCACTCATGCTCTTTTTTTTTGGTTTTGTTTGTTTCAATTTTTTTTTAGTTTGAGTTCTCTTTCTTCTGTGTTACATTTTGGATAGTTTCTATTGCTGCCTTTCAATTCACTAGTCTTGTGTTACGCAGTATCTGATCTGCTGCTCCTCCCATTCCATGTATCTTTCATCACTAGAAGTTTAATTTGTGTCTTACTTGTACCTTTCATGTCTCCCCCACAGTTACAATGACTGTTTTAATGTTCTAATAGTAACATTGAGTTCTGGGTATATTTTAAGTCTTCAGTTTGCTCTTCCTCCTCATTATGGATCTGTATTTTCCTGCTTTTTTGCATGCTTGGTGCTATTCAATTATATGCCAGGCATAGTTTATTTTACTTCATTAGGTGGTGAATATTTTTTTTCCTTGTAATTATTCTTGGGGTTTGTTCTGGGATGCAGTTAAGTTAGTTGGAAACAGTTTGATCCTTTTGGGCCTTGCATGTAAGATTTTCTAGGTGGAACCAGAGTGTTTGGTTGCTCCCACTACTGAGGCAAGACCCTCCTGTGTACTTTACCCAATGCCCAACCCAAAGGATTATGAAATTTTCAATCCTTGCTAACGGAAGCACTCTTCCCAGCCCTCTGTGAGCTTAAAGCACTGGTCCTTCCAGTCTCAGGTAGTTCACTCACATGAAGCACTGATCAGTATTCTGACTTGTCCTGCTACCCCCTGAATCTAAATTTAAAGTCACTCCTCAGGACATAAGACAAAAAACACATACCCTAGAAGGGCATCCTTGAAATGCAAATGCACAGGCCAAGTTTGGAGGATGGGAGAACAGAATTATATTTGCTTTCTCCCATTAGCCTATTAGAATAAATTGCTTTATCAGGTAGTCAAATGGTTATCTAGTCTAAGAGGTCAAGTGACTAAACACCTACATCTGACATTGTTTAGTTTTCTACAAATATGTGCATATAGCAGTGATTGACAAACCTCATATATAGACCCCTGAGTATCTTGTTAAAAACACAGATTCCTTATGTTTAGCAAATGTTGATAATTGTTGAATTTAAATTATAGGTACATGGGGTCCATATATGCCTCTACTTTTGTGTATGTTAGAAACTTTCCGTAATAAAAATTTAGAAGAAAAACAAAATATATGCATTGATTCATAATTCCTGGGCCTCTATGCTTACATCCTGCTTTAGTATCTCTGAAATGGGATGCAGGAATCTGCTCAGGTGCCCTAGCTCGGGTGGTCCTTGGGCTATATTCTGAGAAACACTGGTACACTCATTGTTAAGTGATTCATTTGTTTGACAGTTATTTTTATGGTTGCTACTTTCCCAATGAAGGTATTATCCAGGGACCTCCAGGCTATAATGCTCAAATAGATGAACATTCCCTTCTTAGCCCACCAAGCTCTTACCTGAACAGCCTCTGGAGGAGTGGGATCCTTGCAACCAAAATTATAAAAATGAAACTCTCCTCCAGTCAAAGCAGCAACCTCTTTCAAAAATCTGTTTGCAATCTCATCATTGTAACTGAAGGAGATGGTATAAATAGGAATTTCCTGAAAAACTTTGACCTGGTCTATAACCATTTCAGGCGGCTGAAACAATAAGTTTTGGGGAGAGGTGGGAGGGAGATGGAAAGAGAAAAAGAGATAGAAAAGAATATGAAAATCCTCAGTATTTACTATAGATACTCAAATAGTAATTCCTTATACAGTGGTGAGTGGCTTCTTATAAACATGTCGATTCAATTCAATAAACAACAACAACAAAAAGACTGCCAGATAGTGAGAGCACAGTGATGTACTCTCCATAAGATGTGGTCCTTGGCTCTGAGGTCTCTCAGTTGGGTGGGACAAAGAAGCTAGGAGAAAGATTTGGCTAACCAAGTCACTCAACTTTAGGTGCACCTGACCTTAGAGTCCGTGCATTTAAAGTGCTGGGCTAAAAAAGAGCAATTTCCAGCTTCCAACATGCTATGGTCAACTCATTTCCCACAGAGAGTGAAGGAAGAGATGTTTTATTTAAGGTCTTCCCATGTGCTGGGCATTCATCTTAGAAACTGAAGAAAGCAGGGAGGCTCCATGAGGAATGGGTTAAGGAGTCCCAGAGCTGAGAGAGGCTTCTTCACTGTACACAGGAGTTAGTCAGGGAGTGGGCCCACCACTCCAGAGCCCAGAAGAGCTGCTGAAATGAGTGCTGGAAAGGGGAATGGTTAGTCAGTCTGCAGTGCTGAGAGGTTTGCTTCAGCTTTCTGATTCTGCTCTTCAAAGCTCTGAGGATATAAATGAGCAAAAGGACTCATCAGCAGGGAGGGGGCAGCAGGACAGGAATGGCTGTTTCCCATTGCAGGGATGGAGCTCCCTCTGTCCTTGAGGGGTACCCCCACTCTCTGCCCAGCTCCCCAGCACCATCCTGGGGCACTTGAACATCATGCCAGTTTAGCATGATGGGATCACCTGAGACTGGGTGCAGGGATGGGGCTTACAATGATACACATGACAGTCTCTCTCTCGCTCACGCTGTCTTCAGCTGTATGGAATGATGGAAAGAGCTCCAGAGTTAGAGACCTGGGCTTGAAGCTCATCCAGCACTGCCCATCTGAATAGCCTTGGGCATGTCCTGTATAATGTGAGTTTCCTCATCTGTACCTCAGAACTAATACACCCTCCTTATAGGGTTGCTGTGAGGAGTAAAGGAGATGATGTTCCTTGGAAGGCATTCCACAAATATTTGTTGAGTACCTTTTATTTGCCAGGCACTGCTGTCAGCCTAGGATAACGCCAAGCAGCACCCCGAGCCACTTTCCCCAGTTCCCTCTGCTCCGATTCTAAAAAGCTGTGCAGCCAGGGCTACCTTCATCCACACACATCCGCTGGCGTGGCAAGAAAGGCAGAGATTCCATCTCTTCCCTGCCAGAAGGAGGTCTGTTTGTGCATGTACAGGTTGATCACCCTGCACCTTCCCCATCTCCTGCCCTAACATACCTCATGCTAAGACTGTAGCCATTAGTTTTATTTAGAATGGTGCAAATGCCTTCATCATGTCCATTTTCTTGATTCCAATCCAGGTAAGCCTCTAACTTCAAAGAATTCCCAAAATGATCGCAGTTAAAGCTGCATGGGGCTGTTCCCAGCAAAGACCCTGCCAGTTTACACTATGGATGCCCACCAAAGGACACTTATCCAATGTGTACATGATTCCATTTTAATGAAGACTAATACTTCTAGAACCCCTTTGACCTGCTTAATTTTAAAGACTGTATCCCTTTATAATGCTTCCCCAGACATTTAATAAGCATGCAGGAAGCTAGTGTCCACATAACATCTGTGTCTGTTCTTCCAAGGAGAAAATTCTGCTGAATATTTGAAATAATAACATTTCCCTTACACATTCAGTTCCTATAAAGCCAGTGAAAATTCAAAAGCAAATAGAAATTGAGTGGTACATCTCAATATCCTCTACATAGAACATGAATATCAAATATCAATTTGCCTTTTTGAGAGAATCCAAGGAATAATGCAAAAATAAGTAGACTGCATGTATCTAAAAGGCAGTGTTGAATTCAGAAGTCCTCAAAAGCTTCTAAATTATGTTTGGGGTAATTTGTACATTTCTAACTCCAGCTATTTTTTTTTTTTGAGACGGAGTCTCACTCTATCATCCAGGCTGGAGTCCAGTGGCGCGATCTCAGTTCACTGCAACTTTCACCTCCCAGGTTCAGGCGATTCTCCTGCCTCCTCAGCCTCCTGATTGGCTGGGATTACAGGCACCCAACACCAAGCCTGGCTAATTTTTTTGTATTTTTAGTAGAGACTAAGTTTCACCATGTTGGCCAGGCCAGTTTGGAACTCCTGACCTCAAGTGATCCACCTGCCTCAGCCTCCCAAAGTGCTAGGATTACAGGCGTGAGCCACAGTGCCAGGCCTGACTCCAGCTATTATCCATATCCTTGGTTCTCCATCTGTGAGTGGACCCTCAGAATCTGGTGAAATATATCGATCTTCTCTCCAGAAAAAAAAAGTTTGAGTGTATTTTGTATATGTTATTGGGAGATTCCAGAGCCCCGGAAGTCCATACTGGACTGTAGATCAAGAATTCTTCTCAATACACTGCTTACAGGGGTGTTGCATATGACATTCTCTTTGGGGGTTGCTATTTGGCAGTACTGATCAAAATATGGACCTTGCAGCTGAGTCCACTTCTCAGAATTTACACTACAGATATACTCACTCACATGCAAAACAATATATGCACAGAGTTCCTTTGGCAAGACTGTGTAAAACAGAAAGATTGAAAACAATCTGAATGTGCATCTGCAGAGGACTAGCTAAATAAGTAATGGGATAGCCATGTGATGGAACCTAGAAGAGAATGAGGAGGTTCTTTACGAAATGATACGAAGCGATCTCCAAGGTAAATTTTGATGAATAAAGGTATACAGTCATGTGTATAATATGCTAACATTTACTTTTGTAAAAAAAGGAAATACATATGAATACATTTTGTGCTGCAAAACACAAACCATCTCTGAAAGTAGATACAAAAAATCTAGTTACATCAGCTGCCTCCTAACTAGTGAAAGGGGCGAGAGGGAAAATTTTCTCTCTCTATGCTTTTCTGCTTTTGTAGTTTGTACTATGTGAATGCGTTACTATTCAAAAATTAAACAAAAATGGCTTTAAGGTTGAAGTTTTATTAAATTCATTTAACAGACTGTGATGCAGTCTCTGAGAAGGATGCTCCTGAAGAATTTTTCATGACTTGGAAAAATGCATGTGATATGTTAGATGGGGGGAAAAAAGAACACAAAATTCAATTACGAGTAATTTACATTTTCTCCATTTTTTTTTTTTTCTTAGAGACAGGGACTCACTCTGTTGCCCAGGCTGGAGTGCAGTAGCGCTATCATAGCTCACTGCATTCTCAAACTCTGGGGTTCAAACGATCCTCCTACTTCAGCCTTCTGAGTAGCTAGGACTACAGGTGCACACCACCATGCCCCGCTAATTTTAAAGTTTTTTGTAGAGACAGGGTCTCAATATGCTGCCCAGGCTGGTCTTGAACTCCTAGGTTCAAGCAATCCTCCTGCCTCAGCCTACCAAAGAGTGGAGATTACAGGAGTGAGCCACCCCACCCAACCAAATTTTCTCCTTTTTAATGCTCATCTATGTTTTCCAAATTGTCCATCACATAAACAATTAAAAAAATCAGTAAGAGTATATTAAAAAGAAAAATACACCTCAAGCTGCCTAGATGTCTCTCAAGTTGGAATCTTCAGCTTACATGATCCCCAAACTTCAGCTCCATATTTCTGGGGGCTTCTGGACATCCATGCACTACAGGCTTACAAACTTAGCTTCGTCCATGAGCCACCCCCAAGCCTACTTGCCTCTGCTTGAAATTTGTATTTCAATCAGTTAATATCATAATCACTGTAAACCGGAAATCAGTCATCCTGGCTCCTTTCTGCCTTGTTCCTACCTTCTCCTCACCTCCCGCTCACTGCTTCCAAACTGGCCACCGGGTCCTGTTGATGCTGCTTCTGGCGGCCCACGTCCGGAGGCAGTCCCCTCCTCCCATTCTTGCTGCTCCTGCCCGAGGCTGGTCCTTCCCAGCTTTCATCAAGGACCCGGCAGCAGGCTGCAGCAGTGCCGGCCTTTCCCTGGCACAACTGAGGCATGTTTCTGAGATCAGATGGGTAGGATGGCCCACTCCTCCGAGAGTTCCTCTCTGTGCTGACACTACCCTTCTAATGTGGCATTCAAAAACTTTCAGTCTCCCCCAACCCAACATTTTTGCCTCCACCCTGATCTTCTTCCGTTGCCCCTGCCCTCAGCTTATTTCTCTGAGCCCCCCACATACTTCCACACCTCTGTGTCCCTTCTGCCCAGGACAGCAACAGTGTCCTCTGTTGCAAAGATTCCTTCTTCTCTTTCCAGACACAGCTCAAATGTCCCCACCTTGCTGGAACCTGCCTGGCCTTCTCTCCATCTGTACAGCAAAATCCATCACTCTGTGCTCCTAGACATAGCACAGTCAACCCTGCTCCTTGTATTGTGTTAAACTGTATACATCTAGCACATTCCCCAAAGAACGAGCGTCCCAAAGGCAGGGATGAGCCATTATTCATCTTTGTAGCCTCAGACCCTGGCACCACATGTGGAATAGAAGACAGACATGATGAACTGCTTCCAAGAGAAAACACACTAAAGTTGATAGGAAAAAATAATTTAAAATAAATTTTCACTTTACACACTCCCTTTCTGCCATAAATCTAAAGCTGTAGTAAAATCCAGATGCTTACTCTCTGAACTTTAAGCCCTGAACTTTTTGCCACAGGGTATTTTAGAATATTTGCCTAGCAGTCTGCATAGGCAAACATCTCACAAGGAAGTACATAAGATGACACTAATTCACTCTAGCTGCTAATTTACATTATGCTGGCCTGAAAATCCCTCGATTTATTTAATGCCTGGAGTACTCGTCTTTCATTCACGAAGCTCAAAAGAAGATGAACAGACTCCTCTAAAACTTTTCAGATATTTTCCAGTCAGGCTAAACAAAACAAAGGAGATTTCGCCAGAAAGGCATGTTTTTGTTTCAATGAGTTCTAAGTAAAGCCAAGGACATTATGCAGTGACATGTTTAGATTCAGTCTCCAGAGGAAGAAAAAAATCAAAAAGAATCTCCTCGCTCTTCATTTGTAATAAAATATAAACCAGTCTTCAGTGGAAGGCAGACGCCTCCTTTCATGGGGCTGGTCTCCAGGCCAGGGGTGTGTGTCACACTCACCAGGCAACATTAGCTGTCTCATAAATTCTCCTCAGAGTTTCCAGAGACAAAGGAATCTCTCAGTGTATTTTCTCATCTCAGCTGAGTCCCTAAGCCATAGTGCAGTATATCTCTATGGTTTTTTGGTAGCAGCTGAAAAGGTCTCCCAAACCCATTTCCAGCATTTGCTTTCAGAGCATCAGTGAGGCCCTCTTTGTTCCCAGCTCTGATAAGTACCTGATCAGGTCTCCCATCAGTCAGAAGGTAGATTGCCTGTGTTTCTTTATCAGCAAAAGCAGTTTTCAGGGCACTCAGGGTGTTTGTGGAACTTCCAATCTACAGAAAAAAGAGAGAGATATCAAGGACACCTTTTTGAATCTCAAAAAAGGACTCACAACACGTATTTATTTTCTGCTTCCAAAAAAAGAAGAAAAAGTACTTGTGAGATAAAACATAAATTACAATTAGATTGAGATGACAATTTAACCCCAATGATTCCAAGAAACGTATCCCCGGATGTGCCAAGAAGTCTCTATCTGGGCAGTCTAAGGACTGCTAGAAACCAGGACTGTGGATTTCCTGTCTTAATAACAGAGATCTTAATGCAATTTTATTTGTTTGTGTTTCTATGTGAGATGCTAACTCAGTTACTGCTCACTTGTCTGTCAACAGAGCTTAAACATGCAGCCTAAATACACTGTGGCATCATATTGGTTTCAAACCAGGATTTATTCATGATACCCAATATTTGGCAAACGTGAGTGTGGTATCATTAGCGATCTACCAATGTACATGTAGACATATCTAACATTACTTGACAAGTTCTGATGAAATATATACCTACTTTCAAGTGCATGAACCCACCTATTATCAGGTCTTATATGAATGCACGGTATTGAATGAGGGACTTGAAATGTTCTGCTTTACCTGTGATGGGAACAACCAGACATATATCTGCTATACCGTCATATATGAGTCAAAATCAGAATCAATAAAAAGGAATATGTTATGGGCCATTCTTTGTCCTACACATAACATCAATCATAACACCATCTACAACTTTTTTTTTTTTTTTTTGCAGACAGGGTCTCAGAGCTCCATTGCCCAGGCTGAAGTGCAGTGGGGCCGTCTCGACTCACTGCAACCTCATCTCCTGGGTTCAAGCAATTTTCCTGCCTCAGCCTCCCGAGTAGCTGGGACTACAGGTGTACACTACCATGCCCAGCTAATTTTTGTATTTTTTTTTCTTTTTTTGGCAGAGATGGGGTTTCACCATGTGGGCCAGGCTGGTCTCCAACTCCTCAAGTGATCTGCCCGCCTTGACCACCCAAAGTGCTGGGATAACAAGCATGAACCCATGCCTGGCCTGCAACTCTTCATGTATAAAAAAGAATAGATAAAAATATACATATTGTGTGTCATGAGAAATTAATGATAAATTTTTAGCAATCTCTCAAATCGTATTAAACAAAAATTAGAAAATCTCTTAAAGACTTCACAAATATAGAAAGGAGTGGATTTCTAGATAAATATAAATTTACTGGAATGTACTCTCCTTAATATGCAAAAATGATCTTTACGAAGGGACCATCAGTAGAGATACAGGACTTTGAATTCTCCAAAAGCCTCCTTCAACCTCCCCCTCATCTCAGTTCCATTGTTATCAGTCCAGCTTCAGTTGTAAGTAAGAAAATCAACTATGGTTGATTCAAGCAGGAAGGAATTTATGATAAAGGACATTGGGATGGCTCATGGCATCACCAATGGACAGGATAACATGGCTTGGGACCTCTCACCAGGAACAAGGCCCCCAATCCCGCTGCAAGGCTGCCTGGTGGGGGTCCTGCTGCAGTCCCACTGCAGAGTGCCAGGCACTGTAGCTTTCCACACTGGCACTATCGATAAGAAATGGACCAGAGCTCACTGCCACCCCGGGAGCTGCATCAGTCTCCATCTACCACCACTGCCACTTCTCTCTCTGCTAGACCTGCCATCTGGAGTCACTATCTCTCAAGTCAAAGCCTAGGAGGCTATTCTGACTGACGGTGCCTGGGTCATATTATCCACACCATGGACGCCCTCTCATGAAGACTTTCTCAGACTCAGCCATCATGGGGACCCCCATGCCCTGACCCATCCAGCTGCTCTCATCTACGGCTCCTTCACTGGAGCCTTTCATTTCAGTAGATATTTAGTAAGCACCTAAGTACCATGTGCCAGGCATTTTGATAGATCTGGGACATAACTTACAAAACCAGACCAAATTCTGTGCCTCGAAGGAGGTTCACAGGATGGTGCTGAATGCCTAGAAAATGACTACCAAACACTATGCTAAAAGCTGTAAAAGTTCATGCCCAGTGTAGGATGTGTCTTACTCTAGCTGGGTGGGTTGCTAAATACATCTCCTGGTGGAGACAGCAGGGAAGGCTATTAAAGGAAACCACAGAGAGGATGGTGCATGCTCCAGACTCCTTCCTTGTTCAGAATTCAGCAAGTAATCCCATAACTGTAAAGCCCATAGGATGAGAGTGGCCAGATAATTATGATCATAATGATAATCAAAAAACAACATCTATTGAGTGCTTACAAGGCTAAGGGCTTATTTTTCCTGTATTTTTAGTCTGTGGTCAGCTCCCCATCCCCATCCCAGAAGGTCACCCTTCAACAGTAGGCAGCCCAGGGACATGCCTTCCACCCCTGCAGACAGCACCAAACAGGAATTGAGGGGGAGGCCCAGCAGCACAAGACGGCTCAGGAAACGAAGCTGTCACTGGAACTAAAGCCCACAGAAGTAAGCCAGTGCAAACATGCTACACCTAAACACAGTGACTGTCTGCTGAATAAACAGATGTAAAGGGAAATAAAGAGTCTTCTAACATAATAACCGAGTGGTCTAGGATATAATTTAAAAATCGCTCATTATACCAAGAACCAGAAATATCACATTCGAATGAGAAAAACAACCAACTGATGTCAGTACCAACAGAGCCTCAGAAAGCTCCAGAATAATGAAGAAGAGCTAATAACATTCATACCATTCTAGTTTCAGAAGAAAGACAGGAAAGAGTGTAGGGCTTAAAAAGCACTTATTAAGTGATAGTTGAAAACAAAAACCCCCAAATTTTGTTAAAGATAGAGAAACTACAATTCAAGAAGCTAAGCAAATCCCAAATAGGATAAAACCAAAGAAATCCACACTAAGACACATTGTATTTAAATTTCTGAAACTAAAAACAAAGAAAAATCCTAAAAAAGCTGAAGAGAAATAACACATTACCTAAAAAAGAGCACCCATTCAAAGGACAGCAGTTTCTCATTTGAAACTATAGAAACCAGAGGATGGGGCACCACATTTTTCAAGTGCTGAAAGAAAATAACTGCCAGCCATGAATTATATATCTGGTGAAAATATCCTCCAGGGTTGAAGGAGAAGGAAAACTGCGTGAATTTATTACCGGGGGACCTACCCTTAAAGAATGGTTCATGAAAGCTTTCCATATAGAAAGAGAACAATAAATGAAGAAAGCTTGGACTTCCAGAAAAAAGAACAATGGAATGCATAAATATAAAAGAAAGCATAATGGATAATCCTCAACATCATGAATTTCTTTAGTTATGTTTTAGGACTGACACAGAAGTTTAGCACCATCTAAGACAGCATATAATGTATGCAATGGAAATACTTCAGATGATTATATATTTTAAATGGTGAGTGTAAAGGGACCTAAGTAGAAGTAAGGTTGATACACTTAACTTGAAGCAGCAAACCACCAATAGGCTGTGATAAGTTACATATATGTATAAGGAAATGTATAGAACTATTAAGAAAATTAGATAAAGCAATGTACTCAAAAACAGTATAAATAAATCAAAATGAAACTCCAAACTATGCTCAAATAAACAATGGGAAGGCAAGACAAAAGGGAAAAATGAGAAACAGAGGAAATACAAACACAAAAATAATAAACAAAATGAAAGACTTAATCCTTAAATATGAATAATTACAAATAAATGACCTACACATACCAGTTACATGACAGAGATTGAAGAGTGAACAAAAACATGACCCAATTTATGCTGTCTACAGAAAACTTACTTCAGGCATAACAACATAGATAGGTTGAAGGTAAAAGAATAGAAAAAACATATTATGCAAACATTTATTTTTAAAAAGCCGAAATAACTGTATTAATATACATAAAGTAGACTTTAACACAAAGAAAATTGACTAGTGACAAAAAGGGAGGTTACATGATGATAAAATTCTCTATCCACCAAGAAGACAATCCTAAATGTATATGCATCAAACAACAAAGGTTCAAAATACATGAAGCAAAATTTGATGGAGCTGAAAAGAAAAACAGATAAAATATATTTTTATCTACTTTATAATAGATAAAATAGATGGAGTTATAACAGATAAAATAGATAGTCT
Source organism: Cacajao melanocephalus (assembly GCA_963573385.1). Taxonomy (NCBI): domain Eukaryota; kingdom Metazoa; phylum Chordata; class Mammalia; order Primates; family Pitheciidae; genus Cacajao; species Cacajao melanocephalus. The sequence goes on along the minus strand of CAUYLG010044057.1, from coordinate 13,705 downwards.
TATGGTTAGGGTCTTCCCTATACCATTCTTTTTTTTTCTGAGGGGTATACATTTTATTGGAAACCTTAAATACTCTTTAGATAGAACATGTTTCCAATCAAGGCCCTCATGTGGCTTACACAGAAAACTGAAGCTTTCTGGATTAGGAGGAGAGGGACAGGAAAACAGATGAGTGCTTAGTTTGCGAAAAGGACCCCTCACAATAAATGCTCTTCAGCCAGCATATCAGCTTTTGTAAAAGCTTCTTCAATGGGTTCCATCACTGAAGGCCTGTTCTGAGAGATGTCATGTTCACCTACCAAATTCTTCTGGAATCCTTTAATGGTCTCCTTCAGGAGTACTAACTTCCCCATATGACCTGTGATAACCATTCAGCAACCTGGAATGGCTGAGACAAGAAATGTTGTATTTTCCACATTTGAGACACAGTCAACTTGTCTTCCTTAGAAAGTTAATCCATACCCAGGATGACAATAATGTCTGGAGGGATTTGTAGTCATGCAGAATCTTTTGCACCCCATGGGCAACATCATAATTCATTGCCAACAATGTTGGGATCCATGATGTGAGAGATGGAGTCCAGAGGATCCACATGTAGATAGATGCCCAGCTCAGCAATAGCAGGGGGCAGCAGAGCAGTGGCATCCAAATGAGCAAAGGAAGTAGCAGGGGCAGGGCAGTCAAGTCATCAGCAAGCACATATCCTGTACAGAGGTGATAGATCCTTTCTTGGTAATGGCAATTCTTTCCCCACATAGTACCCATGTCAGTGGCCAGGGTAGACTGATAGCCCACAGAAGAAGGGATTCTGCCCAATAAGGCAGACACCCTTGAGCCAGCCTAGGTGAAGTGAAAGATACTATTAATAAAACGGGGTATGTCTTGAACTTCTTGGTCTGTGAAGTATTCAGCCACAGCCTATCCAGTCAGAGCTACCTGGGCATGAGTAGCAGGTGGTTCATTCATTTGACTGTATACCAGCACTGCCTTAGGGGTAACATCTTTTAAGTTGACAACACCAGACTCAGTCATTTCATGATATAAGTCATTGCCTTCACAGATCCTCTCAAAAACACCAGCAAACCCAGAGTAAGCACCATGGGTTTCAGCAACATTGTTGATTAACTCCATGATGGACACAATCTTGTCAACTCCAACACCACCAAAAGGCCCAGTTTTGCCACTCTCGGCTAGGGGGCTAGCAGATACACGACTTTGGTATTAGTCACCAGTATTTCTTGCTCAACACTCATTTCCACGAACTCAGGAGCCTCAGCATAAATGGGAGCAAACTGTTTCATTTTAGTGGGACCTCTTTCATCAATAGGCTATCCAATGATGTTCATGATTCTGCCCAAAGTCTGAGAACCAACAGGACTTTTGACTGGTGCACCAGAGTTCAGGACTTTCTGGCCTCTAACCAAGGCTTCTGTACCATCCATAGCATGGTCCTTACTGTGCTCTCACACAAATGCTGGGCCACCTCCAAAACCAACATCTGGGCCACCTCCAAAACCAGCATGTTTAGTAGAGACAGAGTTTTGCCATGTTGTCCAGGCTGGTCTTGAGCTCCTGACCTCAGGTGATCCACCTGCATTGGCCTCCCAAAGTGCTGGGATTACAGGTATGAGCCACCACGCCTGGTTGCACTAGAGAATTTTTATCGAACACTCAAAGGAGAATTAAAACAAGTTTTACACAAGCCACTCCAGAAAGTAACAGGGGAAGGAATACTTCCCAACTCACTATTACACTGATACACAAAGCAGGCAAAGACTGCACACACACGAAAAGACTACAGACCAACATCTCATGAACCTAGACACAAAAGTTCTCAACAAATATTAGCAAATTTAATCCAACAATGTATAAAATGAATAATATATCATGATCAAGTGTGATTCTATGTATTCAGAGTTAGTTCAGAATTCAAAAATTAATCAATGAAATCCACGATATCAACAGGTTAATAAAAAAATATGAGCATATCAATTTGCACAGAAAAGGATCTGGCAAAATGCAACCTTCATTCAATATAAAAATTCAGTACACTAGGAATAGAATAAAACTTCCTCAATCTCTTAAAGAGCACGTACAAAAAGCTTACAGCTAACATCATACTGAATGGTGAGAGACTGAATGCTTGCCTTTTATGATTGGGAAAAAGGCAAGTATGTCTGCTCTCAACATACCTATTCAATATAGTACTGGAAGTTCTAACCACTGCAATAAGGTAAAGAAATAAGTCATAGAGGTTGGAAAAAAGAACAAATACTACTGTCTATTTGCAGACTACCCAATTATCTACATAGAAAATCCTGAGAACTACAGTTGTCCCTTTGTATTCCAGGATCCATCCCCAACCCCATGAACACCAAAATCCAAGGATGCTCGAAGTATCATATAAAATGGCATAGTATTTGCACATAACCTATACAATCCTCAAGTATACTTTAAAACACCTCTAGATTACCTGTGACATCTAACAAAATGTAAATGCTACATAAGTAGCTGTTATACTGTATCTTTTAAGTTTTATATTTTTTATTGTTGTATTGCTATTATTTTTTATCATTTATTTTTCCCAAATATTTTCAATCCATGGTTGGTTGAATCCACAGACACAGAACTTGCAGATATGAAGGTGTGACCATACGCAAAAATCAAAAAGCAAAATAGTAAGTAAGCCTACGAAGGTCAAAAGATGCAAAATCCACACATGAAAACCAACTGCATTTCTACACACTGACGAGTAAGCGAAAACCAAAATAAAAAGTGCAATACCACTTACGATTGTTCCAAAAAATTACAATACTTAGTATATACTTAAACAGGTACAAGATCTGTATGCTGAAATTATAAAAGTCTGATGAAATAAATCAAAGACCTAAATACTCAGAGAGACATACTGTATTCATAGACTAGAAAGATTAACACAATAAAGATGCCAATTCTAATTAATTGGACCCATAGGTTTAATGCAATTCTCATCAAAATGTCAGCAAGGTTTTCAATAGGCATAAAGAAGTTTGTTTAAAATTTTTATATTGAAAATAAAGGCCCTGGAATAGCCAAAACAATTCTAAAAAAGAAATGTAAAATAGAAGTATTTCTTCTTGATCTTAAAGCTCACTATATAACTATATCTATCAAGAAAGTGTGGTCCTCATGGAGCCATTAATACATAAAACGATAGAACAGAATACGGAACCCAGACAAAGATCTGCAGACCTATTCAACTGCTTTTTGGCAAATGAGCAAAAACAATTCAATAGAGAAGAAACAACCTTTTCAATAAATGATGTCACAGAAATTGCACATTCATAGGCAAAAAACAAATAAACTGAGTGGGCACTGTGGCTCATGCCTATAATCTCAGCACTTTGGGAGGCCAAGGCAGGTAGATCACAAGGTCAGGAAATCGAGAACACCTTGACCAACATTAGTCTCTACTAAAAATATAAAAATTAGCTGGGTGTGATGGCATGCCTGTAGTCCCATCTACTTGGGAGGCTGAGGCAGGAGAATCGCTTGAATCCAGGAGATGGAGGTTGCAGTGAGCTGAGATTGCGCCACTGCACTCAAGCCTGGGAGACAAGAGTGAAACTCCAACTCAAAAATAAATAAATAAACCTCAACCTAGATCTCACACCTTATACAAACGTTAATTCAAAACAGATCATAGACTTAACCATCAAACAAAATTATAAAACTTCTTTAAAAAAAGGACACAGGGAAAAAATCTTCAGTCCCTAAGATCTCTTTAGGCAGAGTCTTTAGATCTGACATCGTGAACTGAACAAAAATAGTCATAAAATGTAATTTGTGGAAACAGCTAAAGCAGTAGCTCGGGGTGGCATTTATATCATTAAATTCTTAGTTCTAAGAAATAGAGATTTAATAAAAAAAAAAAAGGAAGTTGGAGGAGAAAAATTATAAAGATAGCAGAAATCAATACAATTTAAAACATTCGCTAAAAATTAGAAAATCAAAGAAACTAAAATCTGGTTTCTCGAAAAAATTAACAAAATCGAGAGAAAAATTTAAAAAGTTCTTCAAACCAACCAAGAAAAAAAAAGGCAGTAGACAAAAATTACCAACATCAAACATCGCTACAGGCCCCACCAACGTTAAGGAAATCTTGAGGGAATGCTGCAGACAATTCTATGCCCATAAATTAAATGCCATGGAGAAAATGGACTGCTTCCTTCTAAGAAACAAATGATCAAAACCAACTCAAAGAAGTTCAGATAATCTGAATAGTCCTATATCTATTAAAGAAATTGAAATTATGGTTTTAAAACTTCTAACAACAACAACAAAAAAGAGGCCTAGAAGGTTTCATTGGTAAATTCTACCAAACAGTTAAGGAAAAATAATATTAGTTCTGCACAATCTCTTAAAAAAAAAAAAAGAATATAGAACATTTTCTAACCATGTTACGAGGCCAGCATTTCCTGATACCAAAATTAGACAATTTCTAAGAAAAAATCTACAGACCAATATTCCTCATGAAGATAGACAAAAAAATCCTCAACAAGATTAGGTTAGCAAATTTAATGCAGAATATATTCAATCTATACTACATCACGAACAAGTGGCGATCATTTCAAAATGCAAAGCCCACTTAATATTCAAAAATAAATCAATCTAATTCACCATATTAACAGACAACAGATCGGCCAAGTCCAACCTGGCAACTTGGGCTTTATCAAAATTAAAACCTCAGTAGATGCAGAAAATACATTTGACAAAATTCAATATTTGTTTATGGTAACAATCTTCAAAAAACCAAGAATAGAAGGGAAAATGGTTAACAAGACAAAGCACATCTACAAAAACAAAAACAAAAAAACCTCACAGTTAGCAAAGTATTTAACAGTGAAAGACTGAATGTTTCCCTCCAAGATCAGGAGCAAGGCAAGTACGTTCTCTCTCACCACTCCTGCTAAACATCATACTGAAAGTCCTAGCCAGGGCATTAAGGGAAGAGAAAGAAATAAATGCTACATGGGTTGGATAGGTAAAAATAAAATCATCTCTATTCATAGATAACATCACTGGAAATCCCAAGTAATCTACAAAAAAGTTCCTAAAACAGGTAAGTGAGATTACAAGGTCTAAAGATAAGGTCAGTATACAAAAATCAATTGTAATAAAGTATTAACATTTATAATTTAAAAGTACTATTTACCATAGTAACAAAAAAGCCACAAATAAATTTAAAAGTACAGTGTTAGATGTCAATTCTCTTGAATCTGAGCTATAGACTTACGACAATCTCAATCTAAATTCTAGTGTACTGTTTTGTAGATTTCAACAACTGATTCTGAAATTTATAAAGCCGGTCAAAGGAACTATAACAGCCAAAAAAAAGCTGGAGGGAAGTACAAAGTTAGAGGGTTCAAGTTAGCTGATTTCAAGACTCAGTATAACGTCACAATAATAAAGACAGTGTGATGTTGGTAAAAGAACAGACACCTATTAATAGTTCAATGAAACAAAAATAGACTCACATAGATATAGTTAAATGATTTTTGACAAGAAACAAAGGTAATTCCAGGGAGAGAGGATAGTTACTTAGACAAACGGCTCTGGATCCTGCCTCACACCTTATACAAAAATGAACGAAAAATGTACGCTATTCTTAAATATAGAATGTAAAACCTATATTAAATATAGAATGTAAAATCTTCATTTGAGGATGAAAACAGGAGAAAACTTGCATGACCTGGATTTAGCAGTGTGTTTAGCTATGGAAGGAAAAGCACGATCCATATAGAAACTTGGCAACTTGGACTTAATCAAAACTAAAAACTTATACACAGGCAAAAACCGTATTAAGAGAATGAAAAGCTATAGATTTCAAGAAAATATTTGCAAATTGAAAGTCTGATAAAGTTCTTATGTCCAGCATATATGAAGAAACTGAATTTTAAGAAAACAACCCAGTTAAAAAAGGGCAAAATATCTGAGCAGATACTTCACCAAAAAAGACATATATACAGATGGCTAATAAGGATGAAAAGATGAGTGTTAAGTAAATGCAATTAAAACCACAATAGGATACCATGAGACATCTTTCAGTCATATTAGAATGTCTAAAATAAAACAACCTGACAACATCAAAAGCTGGAGAGGATGTAAAGTAATTGTAACTCTCACACATCGCTGATGGGAATGCAAAACGGTACAGCCACACTGGGAAACAGTTTGGCAGTTTCTTATAAAGTTAAACATATGCTTAGCATAATAGCCAGAAATCTCACTTCTAGGTATTTATTCATATCCAATTGAAGTGAAAACTTATTGTTGGAAACCATTTTCCATGGGTCTTGTGTATTTCTACGTATCTTGGAACAGAGGTGCTGTCTGCTCTGGATTACCTTTTCAAGATGTTTATATAGGGAACAGCCTCAAAAAATAGAAATACTGTCTTTCTTCAAAGCAAAGAGCAGGCATGCTTATTGTCTGGTATAAAGATGATACATAACCCTGGAGCAAAGGACCAGCATGCTCACAGTCGATTATAGAAGATTTGGTTTTCCTAAGTTCAGGGTTCCCTCCTTTAACACAACCTAATGTGTTAGCAAGTGTTGCCTGGCTCATTGTTCACCCTGTGGGAACTGGGACTCAGTGAGCTAGTGCAAGAAAATGCTGAGACTCTGGCTATTTCTTTATCCGTAGGTAATAAAGTCATTTTCCTCTGACCCAAGAGCCTTGGATGATCTGCCAGCATCCACATTAATTTGCAAGTAAGGTAAAATCTCAGACCCTTCACAGTTCTCGACACCTTTTCACACAAAAACCTGTAGGCAAATGTTTACTGTAGCTTTATGTATAAAAACCAAAACAGGAAACCACACAGATATCCTTCAACAAGGAATGGATAAACAGTTTTGCATCCATACTCATCAATAAAACACCACTCACTAATAAAACGCTACTGGCTGGGTGCAGTGTCTCACGCCTGTAATCCCAGCACTTGGGGAGGCCAAGGTGGGCAGATCATTAAGAGATCAAGACCATCCTGGCCAACATGGTGAAACCCTGTCTCTACTAAAAATACAAAAATTAGCCAGGTGTGGTGGCACACACCTGTAGCCCCAGCTACTTGGGAGACTGAGGCAGGAGAATCACTTGAAACTGGGAGGCGGAGGTTGTGGTGAGCTGAGATCCCATCACTGCACTCCAACCTGGGTGACAGAGCAACTCTCCATCTCAAAAATAAAATAAAATAATAAAAAACACTACTTATCAATAAAAAGGAATAAACTCTTGATTCATGAAATAAGGTAGATGACCCTCAAGTGCATTTGGGTAAGTGAAAGAAGCTAGAGCCCAAACGTTCTATTTATGATTTTGTTTATATGACATTTTGGAAAAGGAAAAGCTATAAGGACAGAGAAACAGACCAGTGGTTACCAGGAGGGAGGGGGAGTTGCTGACAAAGGGGCATATGAGGACATTTTGGGAGTGATAGAATTGTTGCCTTTGGTACTGTGGTGGAGATATATGACTCCATGCATTTATCAAAATCCATGATCTACCACCAAAAAGAGTGTTCTTTTCTTACTATATGCAAATTAAAATAAGATTCAACTAGAATGTGGAGGAAATCAAGGTGAAATGCAGACTGTAACCAATGAGTCTAACTGTATCACTAATGAATGACATAATCACGCTGAAGAGATTGGGTAAGAAAGTTACCTGACTTCACAACTTTGGAAGAGAGTTTTTGACTGGATACTGTAAAGTTAAAGAGAAAAAAAAAACTGTATACAAACACTACAGCTGAATAAATTTTTCTTGTAGAGTAGGAACTAGCAATACTGAAACTATATGTACAGTAGGGTTGACAATATTAGTAAATACAATATACATAATGAAAATCAGGTTTCTCCTGGTTGAAGGAGTTGCAAATAGGTTCATTACAAATGAACCCTGGGCTGGGTATTAGAATTAGAGGTATCAGTATGAATGCATGATTTGTTTGCTTATTTAATATAAACACAGATTGATATACAGGTAAAGAACTATAGATGTTTGTGGATACATAAAGTAGACAGATATATAGAAATATATATTTAATAGATATCATATATATAATATAGATATTTTCTATGTATATATATTTCTATCTCTGTCCACTGAGAGGGTCTAAAAGCAGTGATACAATCAAGTAGCAACAAACATACCCACGTGTCCAGATATTGGTTTCTAAATACCATCCTGTAATAAAATACCAAGGTTCTTTGGAGTAGTGGTAGATTTCAGGATTGGGGCTGGGAAAATATAAGATGATCATAAAACACCTTATAATGCCAGAAAGTCAGGAAATACTAAAGGGGAAAAAAGATAGATGCATATTTAAATATTTAAAGGCAGCATAAAAGAATTCCCAATGGCCAAAGTAAGAAAATTTTACTAATAAAATAAATAACAATAGTATTAGATCATAACCCCAAGAATAAAATAAATTTCCATGAGTCCACATTGAAATAAAATAAATAAATAAATAAATAAATAGTGGAAAAGGGAATCTTTTATTTAACATCTTAAAAGCATTTTATTTTTTTCAGCAGGTGGGATTTTCTTTTTTTTTTAATATTTTTTTTATTGTACTTTAGGTTCTAGGGTACATGTGCAGATCATGCAGGATTGTTGCATAGGTACATACACGGCAATGTGATTTGCTGCCTCCATCCCCCCATCACCTATATCTGGCATTTCTCCCCATGTTATCCCTCCCCAACCTCCCTACTCCCTGCTGTCCCTCCCCTATTCCCCCTAGACCCCAGTGTGTGATGCTTAAAGGGAATCCTTTCTTTATAGAATAATTCCAATATATAAATGTAAAAGCAATAAAGGAAATATAAAATCACCATCAGCTCAGTAATAATTGTTGTAAGGAAGATCCACCATTGAATGCTAAAATTAGTTAGCAAAAGCTTAAAGAACAAAGAATATTTGCATAGCCTCAGAGCATCTCCCGCAAAACTTTTATTATTTACAAAGGGAAAAAAATGGTAACTTTTGTGGGAGAAACATGGCAGATGTCACCTTAACCAAATGATCAAAGTAAACATCCCTGGTTATAGAACCTATCAGCATCGTGTGTGACTTTAGGCGATGCACTGGGAAGAATAGTTTTTCCCCAAATCCATAACACAATCCAATAATGAGAAAATGTCAGACAAAATCGAACTGAAGGACGTTCTGCAGAAGATCTGAATAGTATCCTTCAAAAGTGTCACAGTCAAGAAAGACAAGCAGAGACTGAGAAACTGTCATAGATTGGAAGAGACTAAGGAGGCATTGCAACTAAATGTCATGTGGGATCCGAACATAAAAGGTACATTAGTGGGAAACTGATGAAAGCTGAATAAAGTCTGTAATTTAGCTGATAGTATCCACGTGAAAGTCTTAGTTTGATAATATACCATGGCTATGTTAGAGGTGAACATTAGAGGAAGTTAGGTGAAGGATGAGTGTGAACTCTCCATACTACTTTTGTGACTTTTTTTGTAAGTCTAAAATTATTGTAAATTTAAAAGTTAAAAGCAAAACAAAAATCATCTTGCAGGATTTGCACAGCAGAAATGTACCTCAGGTGGTAAACAGAACAACTCTTCCCTCTGAGCCCGATCTCATTAGTCTTTTGTTGAAAAGCCTACTGCTGAAAATATGGTGGCAAAGCTGGGGAAGAGCCAGACAGAGAGAGCCCAGGGACACATGGTCTGGAGGTGGCACCTGTTTTGCACCTGCACCCCCCATCTCCCACCCCAACTATTGGGCAGCCACTGCCACAGCTTGCACTCTCCGGGCCTTAGGAATAGTTATGCTTGTTTGGGGACCTACTACTACATGACACCAGCACAAAGCAGGCTCAGACCACCCTGAGTGCTACCAGGTTGACTACTGGACCAAACTAAGTGAAAGAATAATACAAGAATTTGGCTTTCTTTATTATCATTATTATTTTTAAAATTAATTTACTCTTAATTGACAAAATTGTATATATTTATGGTATACAATGTAATGTTTTGATATATGTATACATTGTGGAATGAATAAATCAAGCTAATTAACATGTCTATCACTTGACAGCTCTTGAGTGGTAAGAACACTTAAAATCTACTCTCTTGGCAGAAGATCCAAGATGGCCGAACAGGAACAGCTCTGGAGTGTAGTTCCCAGAAAGAATAATGCAGAGGGTGAGTGATCACTGCATTTCCAAACAAGTTTTCACTGCCCACAGACCAGGAGATTCCTGAGCTGAAAAATGCCATGAGTTTCCAGTGCGGCTGTTTCAGCCAGTGCCATGGGTTGGTGCACAGAAACTCACACAAATCTGGGTGGCCATTTCAACTGGCATCTGGGACACCTGGGAGACAGAGCCGCCCATTCAACTGAAAGGGAGGGGCTAAGACAGGGAGCCAGGTGATCTCGCTCAGTGGGTACCATCCCCACAAAACAAGCAATCTGAAACGCTCTGGATTGAGAGTTTCACAGCAAGCGCAGCTGGACCCAGGATGGTCCAGCTCGGTCAGGGGAAGGGCATCCGCCACTACCAAGGTAGTCTGCCGATACCAAGGCAGTTCTAACTGTACCTCTATAAACAACACCTCAAAGAAGTTGACACAACAGCTGGGCAGAGTTCATGGCAGCTCAGCAATGCCTCTGCTGGCAGACTATGACTAGACTAACTCCATGCTGAGTAGGGCATCTATGAAAAAAGGCAGCAGCACATCAGGAACTTATAAATAAAGCCTGACCTTCCCAGGACAGTGCATCTTGGAAAAGAGGCAGTTATGAGTTTGGCTGCAGCAGACTAAATGTACCTGCCCAGCAGCTCTGCACGGAACAACGGAGCTCCCAGCACAGCACTTGAACTCCTATAATGGACAGATTGTCTCCTCAAGCAGCTCCCCTACCCACATATACCCAAAGAGACACCTCATAAAGGAGAGCTCAGGCCGACATCTGGTGGGTACCCTTCTGGGACAAAGATAACAGAAGAAGAAACTGGCAGCAACCCTTACTGTTCTGCAGCCCCCATGGGTGATCCCCAAGCAAGCAGGCTCTGGAGTGGACCTGCAGCAGTCCTGCAGCAGAGAAGCCTGACTGTCAGAAGGAAAACTAAGAAACAGAAAGAAATAGCTTCAACATCAACAAAAAGGACGTCCACTCAGACCCCATCCGAAAGTCACCAACTACAAAGACCAGAGGTAGATAAAGCCATGAACATGGGAAGAAACCAGTGCAAAAAGGATGAAAACACCAAAAACCAGAATGCCTCTCCTCCTCCAAGGGATCACAGCTCCTCACCAGCTAGGAAACAAAGCTGGATGGAGAATGAATCTGATGAATTGAAAGAAACAGGCTTCAGAAGGAGGGTAATAACAAACTTCTCTGAGCTAAAAGAATATGATCTAACCCAATGCATCGAAACCTTGAAAAAAGGTTAGATGAAATGCTAACTAGAATAAACAGCTTAGAGAAGAATATTAATGACTTGATGGAGCTGAAAAACACAGCACAAGTACTTCACGAAGCATACACGAGTTTCAATAGCCAAATTGACCAAGCAGAAGAAAGGTATCAGAGACTGAAGATCAACTCAATGAAATAAAATGAGAAGGCAAGATTAAAGAAAAAAGAGTGAAAAGAAATGAAAAAAGCCTCCAAGAAATATGGGATTATGTGAAAAGACCTAATCTACATTTGATAGGTGTACCTGAATGTGACAGAGAGAATTAGTCCAAGCTGGAAAACACTCTTCAGGATATTATCCAGAAGAACTTCCCCAACCTAGCAAGGCAGGCCACCATTCAAGTCCAGGAAATACAGAGAACACCACAAAGATATGCCTCAAGAAGAGCAACCTCAAGCCATATAATCATCAGATTCACCAGGGTTGAAATGAAGGAAAAAATGCTAAGGGCAGCCAGAGAGAAAGGTCGGGTTACCCACAAAGGGAAGCCCATCAGACTCACAGCAGATCTCTTGTCAGAAACCCTACAAGCCAGAAGAGAGTGGGGGACAACATTCAACATCCTTAAAGAAAAGAGCTTTCAACCTAGAATTTCATATCCAGCCAAAATAAGCTTTATAAGTGAAGGAGAAATCAAATCCTTTACGGACAAGCAATTGCTGAGAGATTTCGTCACCACCAGGCCTGCCTTACAAGAGCTCCTGAAAGAAGCACTAAACAAGCAAAGGAACAACCAGTACCAGCCACTCCAAAATATACCAAATGGTAAAGAGCATCGACACAATGAAGAAAATGCGTCAACTAACAGGCAAAACATCCAGCTAGAATCAAAATGGCAGGATCAAATTCACACATAATAATATTAACCCTAAATGTAAATGGGCTACATGCCCCAATCAGAAGACATAGACTGGCAAATAGGATAAAAATTCAAGACCCATTGGTATGCTGTATCCAGGAAACCCATCTCACATGCAAGGATACACATAGGCTCAAAATAAAGGGATGAAGGAAGATTTACCAAGCAAATGGAGAGCAAAAAAAAAAAGGAGAAGTTGCAATCCTAGTCTCTGATAAAATAGAGTTTAAACCAACAAGATCAAAAGAGACAAAGAAGGACATTACCTAATGGTAAAAGGATCAATGCAACAAGAAGAGCTAATGATCCTAAATATATACACACCCAATACAGGTTCTTAATGACCTACAAACAGACTTAGACTCCCACACAATAATAGTGGGAGACTTTAACACTCCACTGTCAATATTAGACAGACAAACAAGACAGAAAATTAACAAGGATATCCAGGACTTGAACTCAGACCTGTACCAAGCCAACCTAATAGCCATTTACAGAACTCTCCACCCCAAATCCACAGAATATACATTCTTCTCAGCACCACATCACACCTACTCTAAAATTGACCACATAATTGGAAGTAAATCACTCCTCAGCAAATGCAAAAGAATGGAAATGATAACAAACAGTCTCTCAGACCAAAATGCAATCAAATTAGAACTCAGAATTCAGAAACAACTAACTCAGAACTGCACAGCTTCATGGAAACTGAACAACTGGCTCTTGAATGTTGACTGGATAAACAATGAAATGAAGGCAAAAATACAGCTGTTCTTTGAAACCAATGAGAACGAAGACACAACGTACCAGAATCTCTGGGACACATTTAAAGCAGTGTCTAGAGGAAAATATATAGCAATAAATGCCCACATGAGAAGCAAGGAAAGATCTAAAATGGACACCTTATCGTCAAAATTGAAAGAGCTAGAGGAGTAAGATCCAAAAAACTCAAAAGCTAGTAGAAGACAAGAAATAACTAAGATCAGAGCAGAGCTGAAAGAGATAGAGACACAAAAAACCCTTTAAGAAATCAATAAATCCAGGAGTTGTTTTTTTGAAAAGATCAACAAATAGACCACTAGCCAGATTAATAAAAAAGAAAAGAGAGAATAATCAAATAAATGCAATAAAAAATGATAAAGGGGATATCACCGCAGATTCCACAGAAATACAAACCATCATCAGAGATTACTACAAACAACTCTATACATATAAACCAGTAAACCTGGAAGAAATGGATAAATTCCTGGACACTTGCACCCTCCCAAGCCTAAACCAGGAAGAAGTTGAAACCCTGAATAGACCAATAACAAGGGCTGAAGTTGAGGCAGCAATTAATAGCCTACCAA